>JARFIW010001438.1:1219124-1248218 GCA_036346225.1 Platerodrilus igneus | reverse complement strand
TGGGTAATTTTCATATTTGTACCTAGTGCCGTTTGGTTTTTGCTAATAGCATGAAAACGGTTAAGATAGCTGAATTTTACAAGAACAATTATTTTCAAATTTGAGTATGACACATGATGGGTAATTTTCATATTTGTACCTAGTGCCGTTTGGTTTTTGCTAATAGCATGAAAACGGTTAGAGATAGCTGAATTTTACAAGAACAATTATTTTCAATTTGAGTATGCCCATTGACGGGTAATTTTCATATTTGTACCTAGTGCCGTTTGGTTTTTGCTAATAGCATGAAAACGGTTAAGATAGCTGAATTTTACAAGAACAATTATTTTCATATTTGAGTATGACATCGACGGGTTAATTTTCATATTTGTACCTGTGCCGTTTGGTTTTTGTAATAGCATGAAAACGGTTAAGATAGCTAATTTTACAAGAACAATTATTTTCAAATTTGAGTATGCCATTGACTGGGATAATTTTCATATTTGTACTAGTGCCGTTTGGTTTTGCTAATAGCATGAAAACGGTTAAGATAGCTAATTTTACAAGAACAATTATTTTCAATTTGAGTATGACCATGACGGGTAATTTTTATTTGTACCTAGTGCCGTTTGGTTTTTGCTAATAGCATGAAAACGGTTAAATAGCTGAATTTTACAAGAACAATTATTTTCAAATTTGAGTATGACCATTGACGGGATAATTTTCATATTTGTACTAGTGCCGTTTGGTTTTGCTAATAGCATGAAAACGGTTAAGATAGCTGAATTTTACAAGAACAATTATTTTCAATTTGAGTATACATGATGGGTAATTTTCATATTTGTACCTAGTGCCGTTTTGGTTTTTGCTAATAGCATGAAAACGGTTAAAATAGCTGAATTTTACAAGAACAATTATTTTCAAATTTGAGTATGACCATGACGGGATAATTTTCATATTTGTACTAGTGCCGTTTGGTTTTTGCTAATAGCATGAAAACGGTTAAAGATAGCTGAATTTTACAAGAACAATTATTTTCAAATTTGAGTATGACCATTGACTGGGTAATTTTCATATTTGTACATAGTGCCGTTTTGGTTTTTTAATAGCATGAAAACGGTTAAAGATAGCTGAATTTTACAAGAACAATTATTTTCAAATTTGAGTATGACGCATTGACTGGGATAATTTTCATATTTGTACATAGTGCCGTTTTGGTTTTGCTAATAGCATGAAAACGGTTAAATAGCTGAATTTTACAAGAACAATTATTTTCAAATTTGAGTATGACCATTGACTGGGATAATTTTCATATTTGTACATAGTGCCGTTTGGTTTTTGCTAATAGCATGAAAACGGTTAAAGATAGCTAAATTTTACAAAACAATTTTTTCATTTTGATATAACAATCGATTGGTATAATTTTCATATTTGTACCTAGTGTTTTTTTTTGCTAAAGCATGAAAACGGTTAAAAATAGCTGAATTTTACAAGAACAATTATTTTCAAATTTGAGTATGACGCATTGACTGGGATAATTTTCATATTTGTACATAGTGCCGTTTTGGTTTTTTGCTAATAGCATGAAAACGGTTAAAGATAGCTGAATTTTACAAGAACAATTATTTTCAAATTTGAGTATGACGCATTGACTGGGATAATTTTCATATTTGTACATAGTGCCGTTTTGGTTTTTTGCTAATAGCATGAAAACGGTTAAAAATAGCTGAATTTTACAAGAACAATTATTTTCAAATTTGAGTATGACGCATTGACTGGGATAATTTTCATATTTGTACACAGTGCCGTTTTGGTTTTTGCTAATAGCATGAAAACGGTTAAAAAAAGCTGAATTTTACAAGAACAATTATTTTCAAATTTGAGTATGACGCATTGACTGGGATAATTTTCATATTTGTACACAGTGCCGTTTTGGTTTTTTGCTAATAGCATGAAAACGGTTAAAGATAGCTAAATTTTACAAAAACAATTGTTTTCATATTTGACTATAACATATCGATTGGTATAATTTTCATATTTGTACCTGGTGCCGTTTTGGTTTTTAGTTAATAGCATGAAAACGGTTAAAGATAGCTGAATTTTACAAGAACAATTATTTTCAAATTTGAGTATGACGCATTGACTGGGATCATTTTCATATTTGTACATAGTGCCGTTTTGGTTTTTTGCTAATAGCATGAAAACGGTTAAAGATAGCTGAATTTTACAAGAACAATTATTTTCATATTTGACTATAACACATCGATTGGTATAATTTTCATATTTGTACCTAGTACCGTTTTGGTTTTTTGCTAACAGCATGAAAACGGTTAAAAATAGCTGAATTTTACAAGAACAATTATTTTCAAATTTGAGTATGACGCATTGACTGGGATAATTTTCATATTTGTACATAGTGCCGTTTTGGTTTTTTGCTAATAGCATGAAAACGGTTAAAGATAGCTAAATTTTACAAGAACAATTGTTTTCATATTTGACTATAACACATCGATTGGTATAATTTTCATATTTGTACCTAGTGCCGTTTTGGTTTTTAGTTAATAGCATGAAAACGGTTAAAGATAGCTGAATTTTACAAGAACAATTATTTTCAAATTTGAGTATGACGCATTGACTGGGATAATTTTCATATTTGTACATAGTGCCGTTTTGGTTTTTTGCTAATAGCATGAAAACGGTTAAAGATAGCTGAATTTTACAAGAACAATTATTTTCATATTTGACTATAACACATCGATTGGTATAATTTTCATATTTGTACCTAGTGCCGTTTTGGTTTTTAGTTAATAGCATGAAAACGGTTAAAGATAGCTGAATTTTACAAGAACAATTATTTTCAAATTTGAGTATGACGCATTGACTGGGATCATTTTCATATTTGTACATAGTGCCGTTTTGTTTTTTTGCTAACAGCATGAAAACGGTTAAAGATAGCTAAATTTTACAAGAACAATTATTTTCATATTTGACTATAACACATCGATTGGTATAATTTTCATATTTGTACCTAGTGCCGTTTTGGTTTTTAGTTAATAGCATGAAAACGGTTAAAGATAGCTGAATTTTACAAGAACAATTATTTTCAAATTTGAGTATGACGCATTGACTGGGATAATTTTCATATTTGTACTATGCCGTTTTGGTTTTGTTAATAGCATGAAAACGGTTAAAGATAGCTAAATTTTACAAGAACAATTATTTTCAAATTTGAGTATGCCATTGATGGGTAATTTTCATATTTGTACCTAGTGCCGTTTTGGTTTTTAGTTAATAGCATGAAAACGGTTAAAGATAGCTAAATTTTACAAGAACAATTATTTTCAAATTTGAGTATGACGCATTGACTGGGACAATTTTCATATTTGTACATAGTGCCGTTTTGGTTTTTGCTAATAGCATAAAACGGTTAAGATACTAATTTTACAGGAACAATTATTTTCATATTTGACTATAACACATCGGTGGTATAATTTTCATATTTGTACCTAGTGCCGTTTTTTTTGTTAATGAAATGAAACGGTTAGAGATAGCTGAATTTTACAGGAACAATTATTTTCATATTTGACTATAACACATTGATTGGTATAATTTTCATATTTGTACCTAGTGCCGTTTTGGTTTTTGTTAATAGCATGAAAACGGTTAAGATACTAAATTTTACAAGAACAATTATTTTCAAATTTGAGTATGACGCATTGACTGGGATAATTTTCATATTTGTACCTAGTGCCGTTTTGGTTTTTTGTTAATAGCATGAAAACGATTAGAGATAGCTAAATTTTACAAGAACAATTATTTTCATAATAGAGTATGACGCATCGACAGGGATTATTTTCACATTTGTACTTAGTTTGGGGTTTAAACTGGTGGTTGGCTATCTTTATACGATAGGTACCACAATGTGGGAGTGTATCGGCATTGGATGATTCTAATCCCTGCGTAGAAAGCGAGTTGTTATCTCTTAAAATGTTAGGTATACACAGTATAAAGAAAGCGTTGCCTGGTGGCTATAAATAACTGTCGTTCCCCATCCCTAGGCTTTATATTGCAATATGCTATTGTGATTAACTGTAGTAAATTACTTAGTAAATATGACAATTTGAGACATATATGGGACAGGTTGATCAAAGGTTAGAGCAGCATTTGGTGCGATTGGAGCCATGGGCCTAATATTGTATAGGACCCGAAAGCGTAGAATGCCTATTTATTGTATTGCAAGTTTCCCAGACGTTACTGCGCCCCATTCCTCTAGGAGTATCCTCACTGGGGCGACGTTTTATCAGCGACCTGTGCGCATGTGCTCTAATTTGTCTATTTTCTGATCATTTTGCTATTTAAAAAGGGTCTCAGCCCATTTTCCTTAGTTGTGTTTCTTCTACGACCACAAAACATTGTGGTTTACGTGTTTTAAACTGAGTATTAAGCGTCGTTTATTGTGCAAATTACATTAGAATCCTGGGACGACGTTATATATCGGTCGACTGTGCTCATGCGCTCTAATTTGTCTATTTTCTGATCATTTATTTGGCTATTTATAAGTAGTGTCAGCCCATTTTCCTTAGTTGTGTTTCTTCTACGACTACAAAACATTGTGGTATACGTGTTTTAAACTGAGTAATAAACATCGTTTTATTGTGCAGATTACAATGGAATCCATCAGAGTATTCGCCACGATTGTGAGAAAAGCTCTCGACCCAGAGCAGCCTTAACCGACACAAAAGGAGGTCCATAATATCGTTAGACCACCACGTCAGGTTACAGCCCCAGTTCCACCGACTGGATTACCAGCGCCAACAACATTTTTGTGCGGTTTGGGGTTCGGGCATCGTGCTAATTTAACCCGGTATCAGCACGCCCACCACGGAGATACTATTTCTTCTACATCGATGTCTGCCAAACGGGAGCATCACCACCACGTGCTGCACCCGTCCCAAAACGCCAGCGACAGGATATACGATATTGCGAGGATTGCAATATGGACGTTTCTTCACGCCAGTTTCCTGGCCATCTACGTAGTGCCGCGCATAAGACCGAATCCGGAGACCCCAAACAAGAAGCGATACAACTGTTATCGTCTGCCTTCCGCTCCCGGATCGCAAATTACCGCATTAATAATCTGTCGGGTTGTAGAGACATTGGAGACTTTTTACTTGAACAAAAGCAGCATTTTGTAAAGTTGATCCAAGACACCTTGAAGGTCCACACGAGCCTTAAAATTAATGTGGAAGTGTTTGGTATGTACACAAAGATGGACTTGGGTGATACCGAAGCAACTAAATCTTTCAATACCAAGAATCAAATTATAACCCGATCGAGCGATTTGAACAAAGTGTATACGGCGCTTTCTCGGGAGATGCTCGATAAATCCCAAGAATTTGAACATCACCAGTCTGGTTGGGCCTTACAACGTGTCCTGCATTTAGAACTAAACATCAACAAATACCAGCCACCTGGGGATCCTCTTACATTGACCTTCCACGCTGGATAAAAGCTAAAAAAGCGGTGGTGAATGTGAAAAACCGAGACGCAGCCTGTTTTGCATACTCCATTGTAGCAGCGCTGTATCCTGCTAAGCATAACCCCCAACGTCTTAGCAAGTACCCCCATTACTCGAGCTGCTTAAATATTGGTGGTATAGAGTTCCTATTTTGACAAGATTGCCAAGTTTGAGGCTTTGAACAATCTTAGTATCAACGTATTCGGAGTGGAAGGAAGGTCTATTGTTGGTCTTCTGCATTTTACTAAACGCAGGAGAGCTCGGCACGTTAACTTGCTCTACATCCAGCACGAAGAAAAAGGTCATTTCTGTTGGATCAAGGATTTGGGTCGTCTGGTCGGTAAACAGTTATCAAAAAAATGCTTACATAAATGGATCTGCGATGGCTGTTTAATCTTTTTTTCAACTGAGGCAGCTTTGACCAGGCATACTGAGCAGGACTGTAACCATGTCGTAACTCAAATGCCCGCCGTCTTCAACAACGTTTTGGAATTTTCGAGCCTCCAAAAACAAATGCAGGTCCCATTCGTTATTTATGCCGACTTTGAGTCGCTCCTACAGCCGTACAGTTTTGCAACGCCCGACCCCTCCACATCATCTACAACACCGCTCCAACTGCATACCCCTTATAGCTGGGCATATTACATCAAATGCTGCTATGACGACTCCCTCAATAAATTTGAGATCTACCGGGGTCCAGACGCTGCACGTGAATTTATCACCAAACTTAGAAAAGAAGCTAGACGTCTGGGTAAGATATTGACGACGAATGTGCCCATGATTCCTTTGGATGCCCAGAATGAGCTTTTGTTCCCACTACCGAAAACTGTGGAATATGCAAGAAACCGCTTGGAACAGACCGTGTGCGGGATCATAACCACATGAATGGGGCGTACCGCTTCCCTGCACACTCCAAGTGTAACATCCTCTATCGAATTCCGCAGTTTATTCCAGTAGTGTTCCACAACCTTAGTGGATACGACGCTCATTTCATCATAAAAGAACTGGGGTATGATAACGAGAAGATTAATGTTATACCGAACAATAAAGACGATTCATCTCGTTTTCGAAAACTGTACGGCTATACGATACAGAAGTAAACTTGGACGATGAAGAAAAGACTGCCAGCAGGTCTTATGTCCAACTTCGGTTTATCGACTCTCTCCGATTTATGGCGTCCGGGTTGGATACACTGGCGAAGAATTTAACCCAGGACCAGTTTGTAGAGGTCAGACGTCACTTCCCCGAGGACTCCAAGTTCCAACTGGTTACCAAGAAAGGAGTGTTTCCATACAGTTACATACAAAGTATGGAAGTATTGGAGGAAACAGCTCTCCCACCACAGGCTGTCTTCTACAATGATCTCGCCTCTACATCCATTACCACCGATGAATACGAGAGGGCTCAGAAGGTGTGGCGCGACTTTGGTCTCAACACGCTCGGAGAATATAGCGACCTCTATTTGAAGACAGATGTACTGTTGTTGGCAGACGTCTTCGAGAACTTTCGCCGAGTGTGCATGTCGACTTATGACCTTGATCCGTGCCAGTATGTGACAGCGCCCTCATTAACCTGGGACGCTATGTTAAAATACACCGGCGTGAACCTGGAGCTCCTCACGGATATTGATATGTATCATTTTATAAAGTCTGGAATTAGAGGGGGTCTGACCCAGTGTAGTGGACGTTACGCTGCTGCCAATAATAAGTACATGGAAGAGTACGATCCTACGGCTCCGTCCAAGTATTTGGCCTACTGCGATACCAATAACTTATATGGCTGGGCCATGAGCCAGGCTCTCCCTATTGGAGGATTCCGATGGCTGTCCCCTACCGATGCAGCCGGTCTCCAAGCCACCATATTAAATGTTCCCAAGGACTCTGCGAAAGGATTCATTCTGGAGGTCGACTTGGAGTACCCTCCACATTTACACGATCTCCATAATGACCTTCCATTCTGCCCGGAAATGAAGACGCCGCCTTATATTACATCTAAGGCTTCGAAGCTCCTCGCCACCTTAGAAGACAAACGCCACTACATTATCCACTACAGGAATCTACAGCAGTGTGTGCGGAATGGATTAGTGTTGACCTCCATCCATCGGGTTCGCGAGTTCGACCAGTCTCCATGGTTGAAGCCTTATATCGAGTTGAACACGGAACTTCGCACTCGTGCTACCAACGTTTTTGAGAAGAACTTTTTCAAACTCATGAACAACGCCATCTTTGGTAAAACCATGGAGAACGTAGACAAGCGCGTCGATGTCAAGCTCGTGACTCGGTGGGAGTGTGACCGAAAGACCTTGTGCGCGGGTACCCTGATTGCCCGCCCGAACTATAATTGTAATCTGGTACTAGGCGAAAATTTAGCACTCATACAGATGGACCGCGTTAGAGTTACGTATAACAAGCCTATATATGCTGGCTTTTCGGTTTTAGATCTATCAAAAACCTTGATTTACGACTTTCACTATGAGGAAATGATGCCTCTGTATGGGTCTAAGCTTTCGCTTTTGTATACAGATACCGACTCGCTCGTGTATAGTGTAGAAACAGAAGATTTGTACAGTGATATTCGTGCCCGCCTGGACCTATTCGATACTAGTGACTACCATCCAGACAATAAATATAAGATCCCACTTGTAAACAAGAAAGTGCTCGGAAAGTTTAAGGATGAGTTTGGTGGCGAGTTAATTCTAGAGTTTGCTGGTACTCGCGCCAAAAGTTACTGTATAGTTAGCGAAAAGGATGTAATAAAAAAGATTAAAGGGGTTAAGCGTAGTGTTGTGCAGGGTATAAGTGTTAATAGTTTTAAGGAGGTAGCACACAACAGCAATTTCCGAGCCCTCGTGCATTCGATGCGGTCTATTAGGAGCCAAAAACATGATTTGTTTACGCTGTTACTTAGCAAAGTTAGTTTATCAGGCGCAGATGACAAGCGTTTCGTCATCCCTAACACGACCTTAACGTATGCATGGGGGCATAAGGAAATAGATAGATTTTATTTCACCTAGTTTATAAGTTGTATATATTGCTTAGATTTAAATTATGTATATATATATTACTTGCTCGTTTTAGGGCTCACAATGTAAATATATGTTTATCCTATAAGCGTGCACAATACTAATAAATATGTTTTAATCTTTTTTACCGAAAAATACTTAATTTTATATTTATTTGCATATACTGTAACATATACTTGTAGTAGCTTTTAGTAGACGCCTATTTATTTTGGTTTGCCACCCTTTTTATTGTTATACCTATGGGGAGGCACCATTTTTACTACATCGCTCTATTAATGTTTAAAGCGTAATTTATTTGGTGTACACCGTTGATCATCGCACACACCAGTGAAATGATAATATTATTGTAAATATAGATATATACAAAGAATTTATTACTACTGTGTATAGATTGTATAATACATTTTTACTTTATATATATTGAGGCTTATTTCTGTTTCTGTGCTCAAACAAGGTACATTTATCTCGTGGGTGGAAATGTGGAGAAAGATTTATCCCGCAGAGGGTATGTATGTAAAACGGTAAGGGATGGTCGGATTTTAAATATGTATGCAGATTCGAATTTTGCATAAAATTCTAGACTAATTTGATGTATCGCAGGGCTAAAAAATTTATAAGAACGGTCAGAAATCGCTATCGGTAAAAAATCTTAAAATGAGGGTAGCTCCCTGGGGGATAAAGTTATCTAAAAATTCCTCAAAATTCGGGTAGCTGAGAAAAATCTAATATTAATTGATACCAAACAAGATAGGTTTATCTCGAAAAATGCAATGGTTAGTCGAATAAAACTATTTGGTGGAAGTAGTGGTGGAGGATACAGGACCGACTTCCTCTATCTACTATAACGTTATGACGTCACGATATTATTGATGGAAGTCTGCACGTGTCAGGCCGCCCACTTCAACAACCGCCAAATAGTAGGTAGGGTGGGGGTTCGATCGAGGTAGGGTGGGGGGTTCGATAAGAAATAGTAGGTAGAGTGGGGGGTTTGAGTAGTTAGGGTGGGAGGTTCAAGTAGGTAGAGTGGGGGTTCGAGTAGGTAGGGTGGGAGGTTCAAGTAGGTAGAGTGGGAGGTTCAAGTAGGTAGGGTGGGGTTCGAGTAGGTAGGATGGGGGTTCGATCAGGTACAAGGTTTATCTCGAAAGATGCAATGCTTGCACGAATAAAACTATTTGGTGGTGGTGGTGGTGCAGGATACAGGACCGACTTCCTCTATCTACTATAACGCTATGACGTCACGATATTAAAGATGGAAGTCTGCACGTGTCAGGCCGTCAACAACCGCCAAATAGTAGGTAGGGTGGGGGGTTCGATCGAGGTAGGGTGGGGGGTTCGATCAGAAATAGTAGGTAGGGTGGGAGGTTCGAGTAGGTAGAGTGGGGGTTCAGTAGGTAGAGTGGGGGTTCAAGTAGGTAGAGTGGGAGGTTCAGTAGGTAGGGTGGGGGTTCAGTAGGTAGGGTGGGGGTTCAGGTAGGTAGGGTGGGGGTTCAGTAGGTAGAGTGGGGGTTCAGTAGGTAGGGTGGGGGTTCAAGTAGGTAGAGTGGGAGGTTCGATCAGAAATAGTAGGTAGGGTGGGAGGTTCGAGTAGGTAGAGTGGGGGGTTCGAGTAGGTAGAGTGGGGGGTTTAAGTAGGTAGAGTGGGAGGTTCGAGAAGGTAGGGTAGGGGGTTCGAGTAGGTAGGGTGGGGGGTTCAAGTAGGTAGAGTGGGGGGTTTGAGTAGGTAAGGTGGGAGGTTCAAGTAGGTAGAGTGGGGGTTCGAGTAGGTAGGGTGGGGGGTTCGAGTAGGTAGGGTGGGGGGTTCGATCAGGTACGAAGTGTGCCAAACCCAGGGAACCTGGAGAAAATCCCTCTCCTCATTTCCTCCTTACGGGAATTTACATGTAAATTAAATAGTAGGTAGGGTGGGGCAGGCCGATCGAGGAAGGGTGGGAGGTTCCATCGGGATAAAAATCCTACAAAGAGGCCCCAAGGCAGCCCACAAGGAGGGATCAGGGAGAAAATCCCTCTCCTCCCATGGGAATTTACATCCAAATATATATATATATTACTCATATTTAGACCAGGGTAGAAAATTAAATAATCACATCAAATAATTTTAATCACCGTGTATAAGGAATTGTATTAAATAATACCCTTTATTAAAACCATGAAGCATAAATAAATTCGGTCGTTTCAGTAAAAATAAGAAATTTAAAATCATGTACAAGACGCTTTATATCAAAAGAAACAGTATTAACAAGCTCTACGGGTAATGTAATTATTCCGAGGAAAGAAACAAATGGAAATTACGTGCAAAATTTATATTAATTAACCCTATTTTAAGTAACCGGTATTGAACAAAACGTACAGATAATAACTAATATTTAGTTAGGATTCACTAAAAATTAAAGGCTATTATTTTTAATTGAAGTTAATTGAATCGTTAGTAACAGATAATATCTATAGAAACTTGTAAAAACCCAATAAAATGCAAATCCTAGAAGTGTTAGTTAGAAGTAGGATGTTTGAACACACCTGCGTATTTTAAAAGGCAATTTCAGTTTAATTTGTTTAGATAAACATGTCGATTCTAAGGATATTGGAAACGGTCAGATGCTTTAGCACGAAATACAAAACAGGGTTTATTTAAAAAGCTCATTCGGCGAAAATTTTGCAGATAATTAATGTTTACAAAGAATCTTGGAGAAACCGGGGCTTAATATTCACGAGAAGGTGCGATTCGGGGTTATTTAACCCAGATAGTCCACATGGACTAAAATATAATCGATAATAAAGAATATCAATTTGCACCAATACGAACAGGTTAGAAAAGGAAAGAGAAAATGCGTCAAGCAAAGACACATATAGTAAAAGGCGTGATTTAAGCAACGTCACGAGGGTCACAATTGGTTGAAAATAGGATGCAAATATCAGAGGTAGAAACAACAATTTCTGTACAAAATTAATTAGTTTTTCTCGGACATGTTTGCGTGCCGTGTGAGAATTTCTTAGATTTAACTGGGACGAGTGCAAAATTCGTAAAAACCGACGCACAGGCTACGGACTGGGAACATAGCATGAGAAATTCTTAAGAATTGTCTGTTTTGAGGACAAAAGCGACGTGCCGGCTATTCGCTATATATACCGGTGGTAATATGAATTTCGGCCTCTTAGACTTTTGACTATTCGATGCGTTAAAAGCTCTTAGATCCGCGACTTGATTGAAGATGTTAAACAGTGCATTTTAGTTTGATAAAATAATTTAAAGTTTGCTCGTATATTTTAGTGATTCAAAATAGTTTGTTATTTACGTGCTAACATGAATGTACTTCAGTGCACTTAGATACAAGGTAATAAAATTTAGTATCACTGTACCAATTAGCAAAATTTACAACGACAAATGTATACACAAAAGTAGGCAGTTTTGGCGTATATTGGTGAAAAAGTATGAATTTCTTTGTTATTTTTCGGGGTGTTAAGAATTAAATGGTTCAAAACGTGTCTGGATCCACAAAACCAGGGTCAGATATACACAGATGAGTTCCGGAAAAGCCCAGAAACAACTTTAAATAAATGGTGATGGAGAAAATTTTAAAAGCGTTGAGAATTAGAAGCCGTAAATATAATCCTGTTGGAATGGTGTGATTAACTAAAGGGACGATGTACATTGAAGCTACGAGGACAGTAACCTTCAGGTAAATTATACTATTTTGTTTGACATTTTGGTGTGTGTTGAATAACTTTATAATTGATTTACTTTAAATGGACATTAGTGAAATTGTACTAACAATAAAATTTTAATTTTAAGGTGAAATTTGCTTGTTTAAGTAGAAAGGGTATTTAGTATTGATGTTCTGAATTATGATGAAAATTTGGGTATGTCTTTGAGCTCAATTAGACGAACCTGGTTAATTAACGTAAAGGGGTGGTAGATGCTCCCTTTATACTCAGACTCCGGTCTGCTTATATTGTTATATTAATTAGTAGGCATCCAACAAGGACTTTAATTCTGGATGCACATTAAAATGATAATAAAATTAATCTTGAAATTCCTTTTAAAACTGAATTTTATGCTGAAATTTAATTTGAAAATTTAATGTATTCTGAATATTGATGTAAATAGAGTTAACGTTGATGTTTGTGGTAGGAATGTGTTGTTTAATTTTATGAATGAGGAGGTTTATAAAATTAGGTGAGCAGCCGAGGCGAAAACAGGATCACAGCAGTTTATGACGCCCAATCGGTGGGACTAGAATTTTTTGTTGAAAGGACCCAGTTCCCGCATTCACAGGAGTATATCACAGCAATATATATATATATATATATATATATATATATATATATATATATATTGCTGTGTTGGTTCGCACGAGTGTTCCAGAACATACCTATTCTATCTACTGCCCTCAACTTCGGGAGCCCAGCGAAAGATGTCGACTAGCAGCGACGTTAGCGTTGCTGCTAGCGACCTCGATGAGCTGGACCTCCTGAGATTGAGGGTGAGGAAGGCGCACTCGGCCATCTCCGGGAGGGTGCCGACGACCTCCGCCACTATCGTTGTGGAAGACAGAAAGAGGATTCGCTACGCCGTGGATGATTTTCTCGACGCGGCGAATCAACTTATAGGCATGGTTAGGGCGGTGCGGCTTGTGGCTAGTGATTCTGGGAGAGCTGATGTTGTCGGGGGAAGTCCAGCGGTGGCTGCTTCTGTTTCAGGGCAGCAGTGTTCCAGGAGCCAGGAGGTACCGATGCCGCGGAAGGCGTCGTATGCTGCAGGTGCGACGCCCACCTTTGCAGTTAGGGTCGACGCCAGACCAGGAGAGAAGGATGACGTCATGTCGACCCTAAAGAAGAAGGTCGATCCCGCTCGTGATGGTTTTGTTGTGGTCGGAGCTCGTAGAACTCGCAAGGGCGGTGTAGTTGTCGAGTGTGCAAACCGAGAAGATGCGAAGAAATTGCAGTCGAAGGTTGTCGGTGACTGCAAAGAGCTCGTGGCGAAGACCATCGAGAAGAAGCGCCCACGGGTCATTCTTCCGGGGGTCGAAGCGGGGATGAAGGCGGAAGAGCTGGTGCGGTTGATCGCGTGCCAGAATCCCCGCTTCGGCGATTTGAAAATCGAAGACCGCCTAAGAGAGAAGTTTAGGTTTGGCGGAAAGGGCCCTAGGGATCCCTTCGTCAACTTAGTCTTCGAAGTGACCCCCACACTTCGGAGACGTATATTAGCTGACGCTATTAACCTTAGGTGGCGAAGAGTCTGGGCCCGGGACCACTTCTCGATGGCCCAGTGCTACAGGTGCTACGAGTACGGCCATAGATCGATGGAGTGCAGGGAGAAGGTACAGTGGTGCGGTAACTGTGCCGACGTCGGACACGAGTTCAAGAATTGCCGGAAGGCAATCCCCTGTTGTGTGGTTTGCGCTAGGGCAAACGACAGAACTGGGGGTGGTGCGAAGGTCGATACGCGCCACGACGCCAAGTCGAGTAGATGCCTCACGATGCTGAGATTGAAGAACGCAATCACACGGAACATCGATTATGGACCGTGAAGATAAAGGAAGATTTAAAAGAAGCAAGAAGATAAAATTCGCGCAATTAAATCTCGGGAAAGGAAAAGGGGCTACAAATAACTTCGTAAAGTTATTCAGCGAAAATAGTATCGACATCGGGCTTGTACAGGAACCGCACCTGTACAGCCACAAAATAACAGGTTTTGGGAAGGGGGTTACCGCTTTAAACGCAAACAGCGAACGACCGCGTAGCGGGATAATAATAAATAACGGGACGTGCGCCGGAATAATCCTAAACAATCTGTCGAATGAGTTCATAACGACCGCAGAAATAAAAACGGGATTGCATACGTTTTACGTGATAAGCACTTACCTTCCGCCGATCGATTCCCGGCGGGAGAATCCTCAAACAGAGGATTTAATAAATCAAATTAAAGGAATTCTTCGTAAAATTGGCAGAAATAGAAATTTAATTATCGCGGGAGACTTTAATGCTAAGTCGCCATTATGGGGCAGCCCTATCGAAGACGATAGAGGCTCGCAGGTTGCTGATCTTTTTACGGGATGGGACCTTAGTGTGATAAACACTAAAGATTCACCTACGTTTGAGACACATAGAGGCAGCAGTTTTATAGATATTACTGCAGTCTCGCACGAAATGTTAGAAACGATTTGTAAGTGGAAACTAAGGTCGGACGAGGAAAAGCTCTCGGACCATAAATTAATAACATGGGACGTTGAGACCAAAACAAGCGCAAACGAGCAGCTAACTATATTTCCGCGGTTCTGTAATAAAAAAGCAAATTGGGAGCAGTTTAAAGAAAAATTTGGCGAAAGTATCCCTGCGCTCGAAAATGAGCTGTTTAACTGCCGAGAGGCAGACGAAGCAGAAACGCTCGCGAAAAAATTGAACGACGCGGTGGTAGACGCGTCGTCGTATTCCATGCCGCAAAAGAAAACATTTAAAGACAGCGTACCCTGGTGGACCCGGGAACTAACCACCAAGCGGGCAGAAACGCGTAACCTAAGGCGCCGCTATCAACGCGCCTCGGGAGAAATACGAGAACAACGGAGAATAGAATATAATCAAAGGTACCGCGAATATAAAATATTAATAGAAGAAACGCGAACGAATAAATTTAAAGAATTCTGCACGCAAAACTCACAGAAAGAACCCTGGGGAACCGCATACCGCGTAATTAGAGGAAAACAACAAAAAATCGCGCTCAGTAATATAAAGAAAACAAATGGCGAATACACGGAAGGTTTTAAAACCACAGCGGAATATTTACTAGAGAAATTTTTCCCATCGGATAATCCCGAGGGGGATGAAGGGTCGCACGATTTAGTACGTCGGGAAGCTGCAGAGGCGCAAGGAACAGGTGCCGATAAGGCAATCCTAGTTCACGAGGTCGTCAGGGCTCTTAGGAGGATGAACCCTAAGAAGGCACCGGGGCATGATGGAATCACCTCAGACGCAGCTCTGCAGGCGTGCCTGTTAGCCCCGTGTATCTTTGTTGGGTTGTTTAATCTTTGTTTAGAAAGGGGCGTTTTTCCGCGTTGCTGGAAAATCCAGAATGTGAAATTTATACCCAAACCTAAAAAGACGGATACGTCAGATCCGGGCAGCTATCGTCCAATTAGCTTGCTACCGGTGCTGGGGAAAGTTTTAGATCGCGTTATGACTACGCGTGTTGAGCACCTAGTGCGAGACAGCGGCGGTTTTAATAACCGACAGTTTGGTTTCGTGGAGGGCAAGTCGACTATCAACGCGTTAGAGTTTGTTGTCGGAGAAATTAACCAGGCAAGAGATGCTAAAGAGTACTGTGTCGTTGTTGCTTTGGACATTTCAGGAGTATTTGATGCTGCCTGGTGGCTATTAATCGTTTGCGAGTTAGATCGTAGGGGTTGTCCGCGAAACTTGATGTCTTTGGTCAAGAGCTATTTCTCGAGGCGATTGGCACAAGTTGAAATTCCGGGTGAAGTTCTGTCGCGTGAGGTGGAAAGGAGATGCCCGCAAGGGTCATGTTCTGGTCCCACATTTTGGAAGTTGTTGTATGAGAGCATCTTTAGGGTCAAGTTGCCCGCAGGATGCTCAATCGTTGGGTTTGCAGATGACACGCTTTTAATTGTAAGATCGAGATTGCTAATGGATATGCGCACAAAACCGAACGAGGCGCTTAATAAATTACACGAATGGTCGCAGGCGGTAAAATTAAAATTTAACACGGCGAAGTCAGAGGCGCTTTATTTCGGCACGAAACCAGGACAGAGACCTCCTAGGTTAGAGCTAGGAGGGGAGAAAATCCCGTTTAAAGATTGTATTACCTACCTCGGCGTCAAGATCGACAATAAATTAAATTGGAAAGCGCACGTACAATACGTAAAAAGTAAGGGCGGCGAAATATCAAATAAAATGATGGCGGCGGCTAAAATAAAGTGGGGTTTCAGGGGCGAATCGCTGAGGACGGTTTATACCGGAGCAATTGAGCCGGCAATACTGTACGTAACTTCAGTATGGGCAGAAGGTTGTAAAGTCCGGGAGATGCGTCAATTAACGAGCGTACAACGCATAACCGCGGTAAAAGCGGCGAGGGCGTACAGGACCACCTCCACGGAGGCTGTCCTGGTGATCAGTAGGACTCTCCCTATCGAATATGTCGTTAGGGAGATTAGAGATAGGCGATTAATAAATATAGGAAAAGGGAAATAGGGAAATTGCAAGAAAGATCGTTGTATCTGAGTTGGGGCACCCGGCTGATATTAGAGGAATCGAGTTTGTCGAAGGTGATGAGGACGCGATGGGTATCAGAATTTATACGGACGGTTCACGTATGGACGATGGGCAAGCAGGCGCGGCGTTTGTCGTGTATAAGCAGGAAAGGGAGGTATTTCGGTTTCAAACCAAACTCGCGAACTGGCGCACTATCTTCCAGTGCGAATTGGTAGCCATACGAGAGGCTATCGATTACGTAATAAACCATACGGGCAGAGACGAGTATTATATAATCAGTAATAGTAAATCGGCGCTGACGGCTTTAACAAACATGAACACCTCGACAGACCTCCAAGCGGACGTCTGGAGGATAGCGCGTACGGCGCTCGAGTTTCGACGTTTAAAGTTCTGTTGGGTCAGGTCGCACAATGATAACGTAGGAAACGATAGGGCTGATGAATTAGCAAAAGAAGCCGCGACGGGAGACTTTCGAATATCACATTCGTCAATACCGAAGTCTTTGATTAAAAGAAAGCTGCGCGAAAAATCAATTCGACAATGGGAAGAGAGGTGGAACAACGCTGTCACGGGCAGATTGACCCACAAATTCATACCGAGCATAGAAGCTAGAGGTAGGATCGAGGATAAGCTCGATCACAAAATGGTGCAGTTGATAACAGGGCACGGCGCCCTAAAGGCGTATTTACAAAGGTTCGGGCTAACCAACAGCGACCGCTGCGAATGCGGTGAGGGCGCGGAAAGCGCAGAGCACGTGCTCTTCGACTGCCCGCTTGAGGCGGGAAATCGTGGGTTGGCTGTTAGCAAACTAGCTATCCTAGGTCTGGCATGGCCAAAGAGCCTAGAGGAAGTCGGGGAAGTGGTTAACCTGAAGGCGTTCTGGACAGTCTTAAAAGAATTCGCGGGAAAGGTCGCGAGATTAGACAATGACAACCGCGTGTAAAATTCGGTGGGGTTGGTGGGAGGATTGAAAAATTTTAGATTGACTTGGCTTGAGTAAGGATACGAGCATAGATATAACCAAAACCTGATATTATATATATATATATATATATAATAACATGATAATTATAGCCAAATGTTGTCCAATATGCACGAGAAACCCCCACACCATTAATACAATCACTGCCTATCTTCATAATTATGTGCGGAAAATCGGGAAATCGGGAATATATAATACCAAATAAACAATAACAAATAAATCAGAAACCCTCATTAAATTAAATCAATAAAATAAACAAAGATAATAAAATAGAGTGAAACCGCGCATCCCCCCAGAACTTGAAAGTGAAGTGATAGTGATAGTGATCCTCCCCCAAGAACATTTAGTGCATACCCACCAGGACTTTAGCAGTGCACCCCATCTTACCCTTAGAAGTAAGTTGCAGTTAGATGTAAGCAGACGACCAGATCTTCGGATGCTGGAGAATTTTATCATGGAGGTAAGACTTAAATTGTGGCGGCTGTACTCGCACAAGCTTTGATTTACATTAATTAGTAGTTTTTGAAATAATTTAACAAGCACGTTTTGTGTGTAATGGCACTAGCCGACATAATGCTTGTGCGAGTGCACCTGATAAATAGGGTGATGTTTTTGCTTTTTTGTGCACTGCTATATGCTTAACGCTTATTAGACATTTATTTATATATTTATTTTATATTTACACTTTATATTTATTTATTTATTTATTAGCATGCATTGTAGCATTTTGTGGCATATTTATTTTGTTTGACGTTCTGTCGCCATATTGGTTGCAGTATATATTTGGGAAGGAAGAGTAGAATAGTGAAGATTGTAATCATAATATAAATCAGTTAGGGAATGATAGGGAAAGCTAGGGATGAATTTAAATTAGTTAGCTAGATTTGGATAGTTTTAAGACGACCCTTCAGGTCGCACTGGTAAGCAGAGCCGGCGTCTGCTATCCGGTATTACGGATCCCTCCCCCTTTTATTTTTGCTTGTGTCTTGTTGATTGGGTACACTCCAAAGTCAGCGCTTGGGATACCATTATTTACAACCCTGTTATTAGTTTTGTTTCAGTTGGTCAGATTTTTATGTTTGTTAGATTGTTAGAGCTTGTTAGGTTTGTTAGATTTTTAGGTTTGTTAGATTTTTATTTAGTTTTTTATTTAGGGTGGATTAACTATGAAGTCAGAATTAATCAGAAGCACGATTATTTTCGCGTTTAAACCCAATGTAGTACCTCCGGGTGGAGCATTGGGGACGTGGCCGCAAGTATAGCGGCCCTAATTCAAATTATAATGCCACTCAATCTCCCCTCTACGTCCACCTTCACCTACATCCATAACTCTACCTCTACAACGTCTTGCTTCACCTCTACCACTTTCTCCACCTCCACCTCAATCTCCAGTTCCTCCACCACATCCACCTCCTTCTCCACCTCAATATCCGCTTCCTCCTCTACCTCCACCTAACCTCCACCTCCACCTTACTTGCACCTCCACCTTCACTTACACCGCCACCTCCATTTTTACCTCCGCCTATACCCCACCTCCACCTTCACCTCTACCTCCAATCCCACTTCAACCATCACCTACACCTCAACATCCGCATTCACATACATCTCCACCTCCAGCTCCATTTCCACCTCCACGTCCACCTAACCTACACCAACAGCTCCACCTAGCACTGCACCTCCATCTCAACATTTACCCCCACACCCATCTCTACATTCACCTGCCTCTCCACCTTCACTTTCACAACGACCTGCATTTTCTTTTTCACTTCCACCACCACCTCTTCACTTACTCCACCACATCCACCTGCACCTTCCCTCCACCTCCATCTCCAAGTTCGCCTGCACCCCGAACTCCGTGTACGCATGCATCTCCGCCTTCACCTAAACCTCCACTTCCACGTCGACCCCACACTTAAAGATTCGCTTCCGCCTCCATCTCTGCCTACATCTCAATCTCCATATCCACCTCCACCTTCATTCCACACACTCCGATCCGCTTCCGCAACCGCCCCTGCCTCTGCTTTCGCATCATCCACGTTCGTCCACCTCCAAACTCTCAGCTTCCACCTTCTCCTCCACATCCACAACCACATCAACATTCACATCCACCTCCACTTCCACCTCTACCTCCACCTGCACCTCCCTCTCCACCTCCACCTCCACCACACCTCCGCCTTCACCACCACCTCCACCTCAACCTCCACCTCAACCTACACTTCCACCTCAACTTCTAACTCTACCTTCATCTCCACCTCAATATCCACTCCACCTCCACCATCACCAACACCTTCAGTTCTTCCTCCACATCCACCTCAAAGTCCACCTTCACCATGACCCGCATCTCCCAACTCTACTAGAACCTCCGGCTCCATCACCACCATTTTTCCAGCTCTATCTCCACTTGCTTCTCCACATCCACCTCCTCCTTCATTTCCACCTCCACTTCAGCATCCGCCTCCATCTCTACTTCTATCTAATCTTTATCTTTACCTCCACCCACACCACCATCTCCACCTCCATTTCAACCTCCACCTTTACCTCCACCTTTACCTCCACCTTTACCTCAACCCCCACTTCCACCTCAACCTCTACCTCTACCTCCACCTCAACATCCACTCCACTTTCACCATCGGCTGCACCTCCAGTTATTTTTCCACCTCTACCTCTACGTCCACCTTCACCTACACCCGCACCGCCAACTCTACTGCAACCTCCGGATACACTACCACCATTTCTCCACCTCCACTTCCACCTCCATCTTCACTTGCTCCTCCACATCTACCTCCTCTTCCACCTCCATCTCCGCATCCGTCTCCACCTCCACTCCCATCTGACCTCTACCTCTATTCCACCCCAACCTCAATCTCCACCTCCATTTCCACCTCTACTTCCACCTCCACCTCTACTCCACCTTCACTTTTACCTGCATTTTCACCTCCTCCGCCACCTCCACCTTCACCTCAACCACCACCTTTACGCCTCCTGCTCCCTAGCTTCACCGCCACCACCACCTCTACCACCACTTACATCTACACTTTAATCTCCACCTCCACCACAACCTCCGGCTTTACATCCACCTCTACCTTCACCTCCTCTTTCACCACAACCTCCACCTTCATCGCCAACTTTACGTACACCACCACCTCTACCTCTACTCCACCTCCACCTTTACCTGCACTTCCACCTCCACTTCCTCTTCCATCTCCACCTACAACTCAACCTCCACCTCTACCCCTTTAGCACCTCCAGCTTCAACACTACCACCACCACCTACACCTACACTTCCATCTCTACCTCCACCACAACCTCTGTCTCCACGCCCACCTCTTCCTTCAACTCCTCTTCCACCACCACCTCCACCTTTAACGCCACCTTCACTTACACCTCCACCTCGACTTCTACCACAACCTTTACCTACAACTCCATCTCCGCCACCACCTTTAGCTTTACCTCCGTCTCCATCTCTACCACCACCTCCACCTGCACCTCCACCTTCACTTCCACCTTTACTTCCACCTCTACCCCCACCCCCACCTCCATTTCTACCTTTAACTCCACCTCCACTTCCACTTCACCTTTCACCTAAACCTCCACATTCTTCTCCATCTCCACCTACACCTCACTGTCCACCTTCACATACACCTCCATCTCCACTTCCACCTCCACCTCTATTTCTACTTTCACGACCACCTCAGCCTACCAACAGCTCCACCTACACCTACACCATATTTCCACATCTACCCCCACACCCATCACCACCTTCAGCTTCCTCTCCATTTCCACATCCACCTCCAACTACACCTCCACTTCTACCTCCATCTGCACTTCCACTTCCATCTCCACCTCCACCTCCAGCTTCACCCCCACCTCTACCACCACCTCCACCTCCACCTCAACATTCATCTCCACCTCCACCTCCACCACCTCCACCTCTACTTTTACCCACACCTGCACCTACGGCTTCACTCCACCTTCACCTTCAGCTCCACATGCACCTCCACATGCACCTCCACATTCACCGCCACCTTAATCTCCTTTCCCCTCTACCTCTAGGTCCAACACCACCTCTACGTCTAACACCACCTCCACTTCCACTTCCACCTCCGCCACCACTTCCACTTCCACTTCTACCTCCACCTCCACCTCACCTCCATCTCCACCTCACCTCCATCTCTACATCCACCTCCATCTCTACCTCTACCTCTACCCCCACCTCCACATCAACCTTCACGTCAACTTCTACCTCCACCTCCACCTAACCTATAGCTCTACCTCCACTTCCTCCCTCCACCTTCACCTTCACACATCACCTCCACCTACGCCTACACCCCGACACACAATCTACTACTCCACACATCACCTTCACCTATGCCTAGACCTCGTCACACAACCTCTTACTCCACACATCGCCTCCACATTACATTGCAATGACCATAATGGTCTAACTTAAACATTTCTTCGCGCTATCTTTGTTAAATTTGTATAATTACGCTGTGAATCTCACCTTTTAAGGATAATTACCACCTTGTTACGTTTATACCTGTATCTAAATTGTTTGGCACATATTTAATTTGAAATTTTATATTCTGTACGGTATTTATGGTTATTTGCGGGTATTAGTAAATTCGACAGCTTTTGTTAGTTAAAGCGGTTGCTTATTTAACACATTGTAGAATTTGTGTTTGTTAAAATTCAGTTATAAAATTTAAGGTACTTTGAATCTGCGATTGATATTATTATCACTAACAAAACCAAGTATTTTGAATCTATTCATTTTTGATAACGTGCTAAAGTTAAATCTATGCATTTCTTCAATAGATTTTATTAGCTCCTACGATTGTAATTTAAATATAATGAAGCAATGTTTGTCGTGCTTCTTTTTTTTGATGTTATATAAACATTGGGAGTACAAGCAGATTTTAAAATTCTGTACTCAGACTCTCTTGAAAGTATACTATAAGTGGTAAAATTTTCCGTTCTAAAAATAAAAGCTTCAGGAGACTTCCGGTCTAGTTCGAACTCTTAACTTCCTGCGGTTTATAATGAGACACAGGGGTAGGTGAGTGAACGAAATTCAAGCGCCACTGCAATTTCGTGGCAGTTGTGCAAGCTTGAACGTAAGAAAAAATGCAAAAACTTTAACGCTCAAAAGTTCGCTTTTAATAGCTCGTAACATTCTAACTGCTAAACCTAATTTGAAGCTGAGAAAAAGAATAGAGCTAAATATTATGAATGAAACAGATTTTTGTATTCCTTGTTGATAATTCCTTATAAATTCTAAATATTACTTAATAAAACAACTTAATGGTTTGCTCATTGAATTCTATCTGTAATTTTTAGATGGCATTCTTTTTATATAGTCGTTCCTTAGAGATATATTAAGTTTACTCCCTTGGACATTTCTATGTGATTACCAGAGCATGTGAACTTCATAAAATAAAATATCACGAATGTATAACTTAATTGTATTCAGCTTTATCGAGGAAAAATTATTACAATTATAAAAAAAATATATTTACAAGTACGTTCTACGATTTTAAATCAAAAGTTCTCCTAATTTTTAAAAGTTTCTAGATAATCGATTAAAAATATGATTATTATTGTTTTGTATAATAAAACCAAATTTAGACCTGAGGATGGTTTACATGATCTTAGTATCATATAACTTAAGTGAAAGCTTGGCTCATTTACATTACTTTCTATCAAACATGTGCATTAGTTAATTAAAGCACTACATTTATTTAAATTTTAGATTTTTGTAAATACTATTTATGACTTGATTATTATACACCTTATGAACTTCTATTTAATGATAAATAAGAAGAATGAACTTTTATTTATTTTTATAAGCAAACGGAAAACACATGGTGCTTGCTTAACGTAATTCATAAAACACAACTGAAAAACTTACCGATGGTACAAGTTTTTCTATAACTTACTCATCTTCATTACTACTAAGGAAACAAGTTTCCTTCGCAATTAAAATAAAGCCCTCATAAAGGATACAATATCTAGGTGATGTGACGCGTGTGTTATAGCACGTGTTGTGGGTGCGCGCCAAAACTGCTTTTTTCTTTAACAATGAATCCAACATATTATTTTAGGTTTTCCCTATAGGTTCCTGATTTTCATTAGTTGATTTTCCATGTTTGAATATTCCTTTACTATTAGCTGTTTTTAAATAATCTTCATAACTATTATTATATAACGCTAGTTACATTTCCCCAAATAAAATATATGTATAATTAAATGGAATTATTAAATCTTAAGTTAACTTGCAACATTGTATAATTCAAGGATAGATAATAAAAGGTTAATAGAAGTCAGACAGAAAACATGAGAACAGATGCGAATACATTGTATTATAGACACAACGCGACACTGCAGGTGCAGGCCACAGTAGGTTATGAAACCGCAATTATTAGAATTAAGATTGTTACTTTGTATTGTATAAATGAATTGAGAAATAAGCAGACATGAGTTCTGCATATCCTACAAGCAATGTGAAGGGTAGGGACAACAGTCATACCCTGGAGAGCCCAAGGAGGTCAGTCAGTCTTGAGCCTCACAACTTTAGCATTGTTGGTTGTTTAGGCTACTCGCTATAAATGTAGTTCATTTAATAGTAATTTCAACTTAGAATATTTTTGATACAGTATTTGTAGATTAAGTTTCACATTGTAATTCAGTTTAAATAAATTTGTTGGAAGAGTTTTTGGAGAAAGACTTTTTAAAAAGCAGCTCCCAAAGGCCAAAACCTAACTGGCGCAGTTGGATCGGATCCAAAAGAAAACTAGGAAATCCAAAAATCGAGGAACTGGTTGTCTAGTATATCAATTCTTAATTTGGAAGAATAAACAACAAAATCTGGACAAGGTACAAAATCGACCAAGCCCAAAGAAGCAAACTTGGACAAAGTACAAAATCGACCAAGCCCAAAGAAGGAAAATAGATGAAATTGGAAATGTAAATTATGTAAGTTTATTTATCCTAAGCATTTTCTTTTTCAACTTTTGATATTAGCTAGTAAGAATTTTATGTACAATTTTATTATCGCAATTTATTATTTCTGAAAGAATTTACTCAGAAAACTTATTTTAACAAGGATTATAAAAAGGCATTTATGTGCACAATTTACTAAGATAAAACGAAACGATTTATTCAGCAAGACTGAAGTTTAATGTATAAATAGAACGCAATTCTTCAATTACAACAATTATTACTGAAACGATTCAATACTCATCACATTTTTATAAAACTTTATAATTATATACTTTCAGCACGGCAAATTAACGAAAATATATAATTATATAAAATATGTTTATGCACTTTATTGTAACAAAACGAATTACTCATCACTGAAATAAAAATCATTCAAAAAACCTGAAATTTTATAATTAGATATTTTCCAGGCAACGGAATTGTATAATTATAAAGAAGCATTTACGCACTTATTAATGAAAAACCTAACGAGACCATTATAGCAACTTTATTACTGCCACAATTAATCACTAAAAATCTGAATAAAAGCGTATAATTATAGCGTAGTTATTACAAGAAAGTATTCAGAAAATAGAAACCCAGTTTGCAACAATCTGTAACCTCTGTAAAGTTAAAAATATACAGTTCAATGTAACAGTCATTGACGCGACAATTGCCAAGCAGAAATTGATAAAACAATTACCAAGCAAAAATTCTTTAATATAATAATAGCACTTTGTAATTGCATATATGTGATTTTTTAAATAACTAGATATCAATTTTATTTTTAACGGCAAAACAAACTCGATTGGGAAGTAATTATAGAATTAATTGATATTAAAAAAAAACACGAAACATGGAGAATATGCGATTGTACCTCAAATCAATCTCCGAATTCGACGGAAATCAAACAATACTAGATTTTTTCATTACTGCTTGTAAAATGTTCTTAAAATTTTATTATAAAAGGGCGACATCGACCGTAATGTCATGCTTTTACGCTCAATTCTCAATAAACTAACAGAAAAAGCTTTAACATTAATCGCAAGTCGCGACGACCTTGAACAATGGGAGGACTTCAAACGGTTACTTATAGCGTATTTCGGCGGCCAGAGAAACATCAAATGTCTCGTCCGCGATTTAATAAACCATCGAATGGAACCCAACCAATCACCCTACCAATTCGGTATGAGATGCCAGGATGTAAGGAGCTTGACCTTAACAAAACTAAAAATTGAAGAACCCGACCAAAATATCCGTTTATTGAAAACAAAAATGTACGATGAAATGGCACTAGACACCTACATAAACGCATTACCTGAACGGTTATCAGACAAAATAAGATTCCAACATCCCCAAAATCTAGAAGAGGCAATGAACATGGTTATAGAAGAAGAAACTCTATGTACTACCGAAACAGACTATATTACCCTAACGCAAATAAAAACTACTCACCAATGAAGACCATACAAGGCGCGAGACAAAGACCCACACAGCCGAAAATCACACCATTTAACGCACAAGTAAATCAACCACGAATTAACAGCTCGAACTCTAATAACACAAATTTTAACAACCAATTTAGACAATTTCCGAGACCAACATTTAACTCAAATTTTACAAAACCCACATTTCCGGCAATGTTTAACCAACACGTAAACCAGCCAAGGCTAACATTCGGCGCGAACCCCAACCGAAACACACCGATGACAAATAACGGTAACAACCCCTATAGTTATTACAAACCAACTCCTATGAACACTTCATCTGGTAACAGCAGACAAAACACAAAAATATCGCAAGTCAAATTATAATCAAAAACGAAACTTCACTTCCGAAGAACTATTCCACCAAGAAGTGGAAGAATTTAATAATAATCATGACAAGAATAATTATACAAACTCCAGTAGTGACGATGAACTAAATCATATAGAAAACTACGAACGTGACGACTCATGTGAAAATTACGATGAGGATAACGCGTGCTCAGATTTTCGACTAGACCGATTCATATACGACCGAACGTAATTAACTTAAACAACATCAACCAATAAATCTTACCATACATAGAAATACCCCACGCAGAACTTAAATTATTAATTGACACCGGATCTTCAAAAACATTAATTAGTCCACGAACCGTACAAAAGCTTTATTTAGATTTTGTAGAAGAAAACTCTTTAAAATCAGAACAGCCCACAAAACAACACCACATCAATTTATAACGAACATACCTTTACCAAAAACTTTTAACGTAAAAATAAAACATAAATTTTGCATTTTTGAATTTAACGACAAATACAACGGATTAATAGGCATCAATCTTCTAAGAAAATTAGGAGCAAATATCGATATAAAAAACCGCTTGTTAAGAACAAAACACGAACAAATCCCCATTAAATTCCAAAACAGTAGTATACAAACCGAAAAAAAAATACACCATCGAACCCAGGACAGAGAAACGAATAAAAATTTTGGTAAATTTGAAAAACGATGTAGGAATGATAAACCACATGTCATTTCAACCCGGAGTAGAAACACCCACAGCATTAGTACAAATAAAAAACAGTTACGCCACACCAACGATTTTAAACACAAATGACTACTCCATAGAACTATCATTGACAAATCCAATAGACCTAGAAGAAGTAAACTTTAACAAGATGGAAATCGACGAAGAATATGAAAAGATTCAAACCCTACGAGACATGACAGAATGTTAAAAGAAAACTTAATTAACATCCGTTTTAATGAAAATATTGATAACGAAGAAGAGGGAGCAATAAAGGAATTATGTTTCGAATACCGAGATATATTCTACTGTGAAGGAATACCTTTAACCTTTACTGACAAGGTCAAACATAGCATAGAATTAACAGATAACAAGACAATTTTTACCAAAGCATATAGACTACCTCAAGCAAGTCAAGAAGAAGCGGACAGTCAGGTAACAGATTTATTGAAGCAGGATATCATCCAACATTCAAACTCACCATGAAGCAGCCCCTTATTAATAACACTAAAGAAATTCGATGCCTCAGGCAAACGCAAGTACAGAATGGTTATAGACTACAAAAAACTTAACGAAAAAACGGTAGACGACAAATACCTGTTACCCAAAATTACAAAAATTTTAGACAAACTAGGAAAGTGTCAGTACTTTTCAACGTTAGACCTCGCCTTAGGATATCACCAAGTAGAGATAGACGAGAAGGACACAACCAAAACAGCCTTTACTACACGCAGAAGACATAAGGAATACAAACGCATGCCGTTTCAATTAAAGAAAGCAGGCGCTACTTTTCAAAGTCATGGAAAACATTTTAAGAGGAATACACAACGAAAAATGTTTTGTGTACCTAGACGATATAATAGTATATTCAACATCACTGCCAAACACATAGAAAGATTACGAGAAGTCTTAGAGAGACTACGAAAAGCACATTTTAAAGTTCAATTAGACAAAATTGAATTTTTACAAAAAGAAGTAGCATTTTTAGGACATATAATAACGCCACGAGGAGTTATGCCAAACCCCGCTAAAACGAACGCAGTATTGAACTACCCATTACCGAAAACGAATAAAGAAATTAAAGGATTTTTAGGACTCAGTGGTTATTATCGAAAATTCATCAAAAGTTACGCACAGATAACCAAACCACTAACAAACTGTTTAGAAAAGGGAAATAAGATTGAACACATCCCAGAATCTATTAAAGCCGTACAGAAAATTAGATGCATACTTACGAATCACCTTGTATTAGAATATCCAGATTTTTCGAAACCATTTATATTGACAACCGACGCATAGAACGTAGCATTACGCGCAGTATTGAGCCAAGGAAAAGTAGGTAGCGATAAACCATTCAGCTACGCATCTAGAACACTAAACGAGACGGAGCAAAAGTACAGCACAATCGAGAAAGAACTATTAGCAATAATTTGAGCAACGAAATATTTTAGACCATACCTTTATGGAAGAAAATTCTATATATACACCGACCATAGACCATTAGTATAGTTATGCAAACTCAAGAAACCGAATTTGAAATTACAGAGATGAAGAATTAGATTAGAGGAATATGATTATGAAATCATATATAAAAAGGGAATTTATAACAATAACGCAGATGCACTAAGCAGAATACAACTGAACGCAATAGAAACAGAGTCAATTATAGGTAACGTAAACGAAACAGAAATAAGGGAAGACCCAGAAGAAATAGACACTATTCACTCAACACAAAACGAAGAAACAAAAACCCCGATTAAAATTTTAGTTGAAGCTATAGACAGTGTAGCAATTTTATTTTCTATCTAGATATGTTCAAATAATTAATCCCTTTATTTAATAAGAAACGATATAATGCATAATAATATTATTCAGTCCAC